>CAUZXS010002755.1:0-7500 GCA_963585895.1 Sepioteuthis lessoniana
CCAGGATGGCTTTGGCATTAAATAATCCATGAAAGTTCACATTAGCAAACTATGAAATCAAACCAAACTGAAGGTGTGCAAAAGATGAAAATACTATATATATATATATATATATATATATATATATATATATATATATATATATATATTATTTGGTCGAGTTAAACCGGAGTTGGGAGTAATTCCATCAAGACAAAACTATTCAAAATTGAACATTTTAAATTTTCCTGGTAAAGAGCTCAATGTAACGGACATTAGAGAGCAATAATTTCATTAGGAAAAAACATTGAACATTTAAATTTTCCTGGTAATGTTTTTTCTTGATATATATATATATATATATATATATATAATGATTGCTATATTTATAAATAAAGAGTGCTCAATATTGGTCATAGCATATATATATATATATATATATATATATATATATAATGATTGCTATATTTATAAATAAAGAGGGCTCAATATTGGTCATAGCATATATATATATATGATTGCTATATTTATAAATAAAGAGTGCTCAATATTGGTCATAGCATATATATATATATATATATATATATATATATATATAATGATTGCTATATTTATAAATAAAGAGTGCTCAATATTGGTCATAGCATATATATATATATATATATATATATATATATATATATATGATTGCTATATTTATAAATAGAGTGCTCAATATTGGTCATAGCATATATATATATATATATATATATATATATATATAATGATTGCTATATTTATAAATAAAGAGTGCTCAATATTGGTCATAGCATATATATATATATATATATATATAATGATTGCTATATATTTAAATAAAGAGTGCTCAATATTGGTCATAGCATATATATATATATATATATATATATATATATAAAATGATTGCTATATTTATAAATAAAGAGTGCTCAATATTGGTCATAGCATATATATATATATATATATATAATGATTGCTATATTTATAAATAAAGAGTGCTCAATATTGGTCATCGCATATATATATATATATATATATGTGTGTGTGTGCTTCTTGGGTAGTTCTGATAATCATTTTCTCACCTATGTGATCATCAGAATATCCTACAAATATATTACTTTTCCCATCATGCCACACACAACATTATGTAAAGGGATAGCCACCACATGGGAGTCTCTTGACCTAATGATTTCATAGGCCAGAAATTGTCACCAAGTGCCATTGACTTTGTGTATACTGTATGCTAACTTATATATCTTGTGGAATTATACAGGGTCTTTAAATATGTACATAAAATAAGCTTTAGAATGAAGGTCTGTCGGGGGAGCAATTTAATACATACTTACATATATCCTATTTACCTAACCCCTCCGCTCAGGCAGGATATGACACAAGGTCAATTTTTAAGCGGAGTTTAACAGGTTTGAATTCAGAGTTTTCCTTCTCCTAGACTAGTTACCTCACCAAGGCTGAAGAACCTAGTCTGTCCTACTATTTACCCATAGCTGGAGGGAGAATCATTGGATTCATACCTTTCCCAAGGGTATTAGTGCTATGTGAAATGCAATCAGTCTCATCCAGGATTTGAACTCGTGTCGCCGTGTTCATTTCCTACGACGATAACAATTACACCACGGGCACTTCCATACTTACATATATACAATGTAAATTAAAATATAGATACAGCCTTAGTTGGGTTTTTTTTTTTGGGGGGGGGGGTCCTGCAATGTTCACCATTTGAGATAGCCACAACAAAGTCAAATATAGACAGTATTTAAAATCATTTTTTAACATTTTAAAATAAATAACCACATTTTAAAATATTGGTTTTTAATCATACTCTAGAATCAGTACAATTGCAAATATTGGTGGTAAAAAATAAATGTGCCTGAGGTGTTGAAGCATAGTGGTATAAAAACTAAAAACCAATCACGATTTTTGTACCTACTGTAGTTTCATCCAGTGAAAGACCCCAATCCATTCTGATGATTGTGGTTTTATTTTATAGGCAACAGATTCTCTTGTTGGAATCTTTTGTTGAAAATGACAAAGATTTACTGTTTAACTTTTTTATTCAACTTTTTGTTATGGTGACCTATCTACACAATAATGAACTTATCCTCCTTCGGGGCTGTAGAATACACTGACTGCGCCTCTGTAGAGGGGTAAGACCCCCCCCCCCCGAACGAGTGTCCTGTTATGACACTAAACAATCTGATGGTGAGGTTCCAGCAGTGCTGTCGCTTTTGGGAATGCGGAGTACCCCTTCATTGCCATTGCTCCCAGGTCCACTCAGGCCCGGAGTGGTAGCACCTGATAGGGCCCTATCTATGGGTTAAATAGAACTAACAGCATACTTATGCTAAAATGAATTGAGTAAACTGAATAGCTTAAAATAGAAACGTTTTTGACAATTAAACCGTACTTACACTTAAACTGCGTTCTAATGCTTAACTGAATTATTTGAAATAGAACTGTTTTTCGACATTAAAACTGTATTTACACTTAACTGAATTATTACATATAACTGCTTAAATAGTTTGAAATGGTCATGTTTTTGACAATTAAACTGTGTACTTATGCTAAACTGAACTGTTTTAAATAGAACAGATTATTTACATAAAAATGGATTTGGCGTTAAATAACCTCTAAAGGTTGATATGCCATAAAACCAAACAAACCAAACCATCTTCCTCCTTCATAAATACTAACCTTATTTACTCTCGGAGAGACTTCCTACCAGCAGTTGAACCTGACAGTTTTGGACGAACGCTTCTACCTGTTGTACTAACACTCATATTTTGTGTATGTTCTATTTATTCAATACATTGCCCAGCTGTAGAATACACCAACTGCACCTTTACAGAGGGGTAAGACCCCATCTCCCAACTAGTATCCTGGATATGATGCTAAACAATCTGATGTTGAGGTCCCATTAATGATGGAGGTTTGGGGAATGTGAAATACCCTTTTCATTGCCATCACTTCAAAGTCCACTCTGGCTCGGAGTGATAGGACCTAATAAGGTCCTGTCTATGGGTCAGATAGAACTAATCTGCGTACTTATGCAAAACTAAATTACTTGAAATAGAACTGTCATGATATTTAAACTGCATACTTTTGCTGAACTGAATTGTTTGAAATAGAACTGTTTTTGACATTGAAACTACTTATGCTGAACTGAATTGTTTGAATTAGAACTGTGACTTAACTGAATAGCTTGAAATAGAAATGTTTTTGACAATTAAACTATGTACTTATATTCAGCTGTATCTCTGCAGAGGGATAAGACTCTCCCAACAAGTGTTGGCCCAGTTGATTGGCACTGCAGAATACACTGACTGTATCCCTGCAGAGTGTTCTGGATATGACACTAAACAATCTGTTGGTGAGGCTTCAGTTATGCTGGAGCTTTGGTGGGTGCGGAGTACCCTTTCATTACCATCACTCCCAGGTCCACTCGGGTCTTGAGTAGTAGAACCTGATAGGGTCTTATCTATGTTTGACATTTAGACTGTGTACTGAGACTAAACTGAATCATTTGAAATTGAACCCTTTGAACATTTAATTGTGTGAACAAATGACTGATGTTTGATTGAATTGTTAGTGACAAATAGCAATACTGGAAAACATTTAACTGCGTGCAAACAAATGATTAATAGTAAATAGAATTATTCATATTAGATAGAAATAAGTGAAACCATTTAACTGTGTGTGTGGGGGGGGGGGAGAGGCTCAGGCTCATTTAAAAATGTTATCTACAAAATTTGTTTAGAAATCATGTATGTATGTGTGTGCATAAAGAGGATTTGGCATTAAATAACCTACAATGGTTGATATACTATAAAAACCAATCAAACCAAATTATATATATATATATATATATATATATATATATATATATATATATATATATATATACACTAATCTAATATCTACCAGCATTCACAGTACCAGAAAAAATGAAAAAAAAAACGCCAGGAACAAGAGATAAAAGTATCTCGAATCACCACTCGGGGGGAAAATGAAAAAATTATAGGTCAAAAAGAAAGAAAAGGCCAACGTTGTCTGACCCCTTGAAAAAAAAATCAAGGTATACGCAGTCAGTTGGGCAAAAGAAAGAGTTGGAGTTAGGCTTCCTGATGGTCCGATAAGGTGAAACTTTAGTAGATTTCCAACTCGAGATTTAAGTTAATTTTATATATATAGGATTTGACTTTAGATAACCAATTATGGTTGATATACTATAAAACCAAACCAAATCACAAAAAGACTGGGATTTACCATTCAGCATGTTAATCTTCCATTTGGAGAAGTAACAATGAGCTTTTATTATCTCCAAATGCTGAACCTATTCCAATCTGCAGGTGTGGTAAGCAACTATGAATTATAAGCAAAGCGTTATTTATTGTCTGGAGGCTGAAGATTCTATCCCTGTGTTTATCCATTGATAACACTCGCATTACCTTTTAAACTTTTTATAGATTTCTGGTTAGGTTATTTGGTTTAATGACATATCAACCCTTGTGGATTATCTAATGTCAAATTCTGTTTATATATTATGTTAGTACATAGTTTAAATGATTTCAAATATTAACCTGAATAATTCTGTTTAATATTAATCATTTCTTTACACACAGTTAAATGGTTTCAGGTATTGCTACTGAACATTAGTAATTCTATTTATCAAGTATTCCTATCTAATATGAACAATTTGTACACAGCTGTATGGTTTTAAGCAACTAAAAATAATGATCCTTAGTAAATAATTGAACAGTTCTATTTGATTCAGATTGAACTCTATCAGGTACAACCACTCCAGGTCAGAGTGTACCTAAAAGTATTGGTAATAAAGGTGTACTCACATTTGTCACATTCCAAGACCATCAAATGCAGTTTAATGTTATACCCAGGACATTTGAATTTTTCCGAGTTTGATTTCATCGCATTTTAGATACTATGATATCTGCATGTTGGGTCAGTTTTAATACCTTCTCTTTATTTTCTTATATAATATTGCTCGTAATTAAGTACAACCTTAATTTGAATTCTTTGTTATATTAAGATTTTTTATTTTTGCATCATTTTAATGACTATATTTCTGTTGCCATCTGATTGATTATAAGGCATGCATGCTACTATGATACTCTTGATGCTATAGAGTCTGCTTTTTTTTTTTTTTTTTTTGCACTTGGTGACAATTCGTTTGGTAACGAATTATATAAAACCATTTGTCATCTTTATTGTCATCTTGGATTTGTCATCTTTATAGAGAATTTTATTCTAACTTTTTGTATTATATAAAATTACAATTAAAAAAAAAGCTATGAAAAGTACTGGTTAGAAGTTGGTGAACAAATGGAAAATGTTTTTGTTTTGATTTTTTTTCATCTTAATACTTATTATAAAAGGTGAAAATACTTCAGTGAGCGAGTTCAAACTCCAGTTTTTCTATTATGTTCATTTTTGGACTTAGGAAAGATATAAACCTCATTATCCCCCAATTCACACTATGGATTAGATAGTATCACTGCTGTTCTTCTACAAGGATGACTTTAGCTTTAAATAATTCATGGAGGTTGATATGCTGTTAAAACAAAAATCAAATCGTGTGTGTGTGTGTGTGTGTGTGTGTGTGTGTGTGTGTGTGTGTGTGTGTGTGTGTGTGTAATTTTTTGGCTAGAATCAGCATTTGTAATGAAAAAAAATTTCTTTCTGTAAGATCAGAAAATAAAGTTCATTTTTAAGTAAAATTCACAGATGAAGGATAACACTAGTCAAAATTATTAATAATAATGATTGACAAAGAAAGTAGAATTAGAAAGATGAAGGATAATACGAGTCAAAATTATTAATAATACTGATTGACAAAGCAAGTAGAATTAGAAAGATGAAGGATAATACGAGTCAAAATTAATAATAATGATTGACAAAGAAAATAGAATTAGGAAGATGAAGGATAATACGAGTCAAAATTAATAATAATGATTGACAAAGCAAATAGAATTAGAAAGATGAAGGATAATACGAGTCAAAATTATTAATGATAATGATTGACAAAGCAAGTAGAATAAGAAAGATGAAGGATAATACTAGTCAAAATTATTAATAATACTGATTGACAAAGGAAATAGAATTAGAAAGATGAAGGATAATACGAGTCAAAATTATTAATAATAATCATTGACAAAGCAAGTAGAATTTGAAAGATAATACTAGTCCAAATCATTAATAATAATAATAATAATCTAAACACTGGAGATTAAAAAAAAAAAATCACATGAAAATTAGTTCTAAAGATAATATCACACCTAATAAAACTGGTGTAAAGCAACACAGATAAATTCATTTCAATGAATTGAGATGCTTCACTACATGTTCACGTTTTGTCTCTTATCAACTTTGAAAAAAAAAAAATCCTCACTCCCAGGTGATAACTCTAGATCAAAACTAGTTGAGGTTAGTTTAAAAAAAATAAGTAAATACCAAGAAATATCGTTTCTGTTTGTCATAATGCATTTGTTCATTTTAGATAGAGAACTTTTCTTTATTGCCTAAAGTATATTAAAATCAGCATTTGGAAAATTAAAATATTTTTCTATACAAAGATCAGAAAATCAAGTTTATTTTTACTTAGTATGTAGCTAGGATAGATTTGATTAAGGCTAGTTAGTTTAATTTTCTTTCTCTCTCTCTCTCTCTCTCTCGCCCAGTTGGCTGGGGCTGTAGAATACACTGACTGCTTCTCAGCCGAGGCATAAGATCTCCACCCCTAACGAGTGTCCTGGATATAACACTAAACAATCTGATGGTGTGGTTCCAATGATATTGGAGCTTTGGGAAATGCAGAGTATTCCTTCATTGCCATTGCTCCCTGGTTCACTCTGGCCTGGAGTGGTAGCACCTGATAGAGTTCCCTTCAATCAATTTAAAATCTCTCTCATAATGTGTAAAAAGTAGATTCAACTACCTGAATACAAATCTTGAATAAGGTTATTTGCTTTTCCCATAATGCTTTGGGGGGGGAGTATGAATCCTACTCAACTAACCAACCTACTAATCGCTCTCCAGTAATGAGTAAATAGTAGGGCAGACTAAGTTCTTTAACTGTGGTATAGCAATCAGTCAAGGAAATCATCATCTTGTCGTGCCACCAGCAAGGTTATCCCTGACCCTCTCTCGCCACACTCTTTATTGTTCATCACTTCTGGCAGGTCCTCAGAGCTACATCCCATATCCTCACAAAGTTGCTGTATATATAGGTTCAAGCTGGTCGCCCTGCTTTTGCTCGGCCATGTGAGGGGGTCCATTGGAGAACGTCACTTATGAGCTCGTCCTTGCTTTTACAGCAGTGTCCTGCATGTCTGGTTTGTCTAACTTTGATAGTTTTCGTGATGGGTTGTAGGTGGCCGTACAGCTGCTGCTTTGCGGGGTGCTGCCTCCAGGACTTGTTCAATATTGCCTTCTGCAGATCGAGGAGATTGAAAACATAATTCAAATCAG
>CAUZXS010002756.1:0-42065 GCA_963585895.1 Sepioteuthis lessoniana
ATCTTTCTTACTATATATACTTGGAAATGACTATCTATCTATCAATATATATATATATATATATATATGTGTGTGTGTGTGTGTGTGTGTGTATTGACTGACAGACAGATATATATATATAACTATATTGACAGATAAGGAGAGAGACAGAGATAATAGGTAAGAAAGAATGCTCAAATAATGAGAAAACCACGATACTTTTCAAATAACTCTCTCTCTCTCTCTCTCTCTCTCTCTCTCTCTCTCTCTCTCTCTCTCTCTCTGCTTCAGTCTGTCTGTCTGTCTGTCTCTCTCTCTCTCTCTCTCTCTCAAACACACAGATAGACACATCCACATACAAACACTTTTCCCCTTTATACATATATATATATATATATATATATATATATATATAAAACCATGGCTAAAAACCCGAGTCTGCCCTGCTATTTGCCCTTCGCTGGAGGGAGAATAATTGGATTCATACCTTTCCTTGGGATATGTGCTATGTAAAATCCAATAAGCCTCGTTCAAGATTTTAACTTAGGTTGCCGTGTCCATTTTTGCGGTGCTAATCATCATTATAACTATATATATATATATACACACACACACACACACACACATATATACATATATATATATATATATATATATACACACACACAAACATATATATATATATATATATATATATATATGAATTTTTCATGGTGATGTCTATGACCCTGTGCTTAATGCTTTACACATTCAACAGACTGATGAATGTGTAAAGCATTAAACCCAGGGCCACAGACATCATCATGAAATATTCATATATTTATATATATATCATCATCACCATCATGTCGTGCGGCCAGCACGGATATCCCTGAACCTCTCTTTCCACGTCTCCCTGTCATTCATCGCTTCTGGCAGGTCTATAGGGTTACATCTCGTATCATCATATAGCTGCTGTATAAATGTTCGAGCTGGTCGTCCTGCTTTTGCTTGGCCATATGCGGGGGTCCACAGGAGTATATCACTTACGAGCTCGTCCTTGCTTCTCCTGCAGTGTCCAGCATGTCTGGTTCATCTTGCTTGGATAGTTTTCGTGATAGGTGGTAGGTGACCGTATAGTTGGTGCCTTGTGGGACGTTGCTGCCAGGACTTGTTCAATATTGCTCTCAACATTCTTGTGTAATTGCCATCTAGCTTCTTCTCCTGCCGTTTAGTCAGCGTGTTGTATTTTGACCCTCGACCCGGCCAAAAATGCCACTCAGAGTGATGCACCGGAAGGAAGTGACACATTCTAATGGCAGTTATGAGAGGAAATAGCGTGGGCGGAAATTGGCTGATGAAATGGGACGAGGAAAAAAATTCCCATGGTACACTCATAGACTGATGCACTGGAAGAGAGTGACCTGAGAACTGCCTGACAGTTATTTCCGCTTGATGAAGATCCAACATGCGATTCCAAAAATCGAGTAGGCGACTGAGTGGACGTGGAACTATTATATAACTCAGTCAAGACAGAAGTCATAGTTCCAGTTACAGTTGGAGACGGAGTTATAGACGAGATGTGGTAGGGAAAGCCAACCCAGGCCGAAGGGGCTTGGGGCCCTGATGAGTTGGGGTCCAGAGAAGATGCTGATAAGATGCGGTAAATAAAGCCATCACCCAGCAGAGAGGGCCTCTGGGCCTCCGGTTGAGCATCTGACGGCCATAAGAGTGGGGGTCAAAATATTTCAGTTCTGTTCGGTCTCCAATTCCCTCTCACACGCAAACCTTGAATAACCTTTTCGAACCCTTGCAATAAAGTGAGAGGTACATATTTTGTTAAAAAAGTCTTCGCTCGTCTGTTATTCATTGCGTCGGACACGACCGCAACCTGGAAGAAACTGCGTTTCATTTTATCGGTCTGGTTTGATTTCCATATGATCGAAAGCCTATATGAGTTTTTCAACTTTATCATTGACATTAAGTTTCTGAGTAGATTGCCTTATAAATTCATAAAAGAAGTGAATTTTTACTAATGGGGTTACCAAATATTTGTTAAACAACTCGCTATTAACTAAAAACCGATCATGAAAGAAAACTAAACAGAAAATCAATTATTATATTACACCATTTTCCAGGGAAAAGAGTAGCGCCCTCCCCTTCACCTTGGTGTAGTAGCTATCGAAAAGGGATCCTTCGGGTTACCCTCGACTACGGTCGCCAACTTTACTTATTTATATTATACCATATATCGTCTGTATCTCTGCAGTGGAGTACCCCACCCATCCACAATGGGTGTCCTGCATATGATATTAAACAATCTGATGGTGAGGTTCAAGTGATACCAGAGCTTTAGGGGATACGGGGTGCCACTTCATTGCCATTGCTCTCTGATCCACTCTGACCCGGAGTGGTTGCACCTGATATGGTCATATCTATGGGTCAAATAGAAACTGTTTTGATCATGTGTACAGTGTGTAAACAAATCACTGATGTTTAAGTGATACATGGCAATACTTGGAACTATTTACTTTCGTTGACGTATGCTAAATTGAATTGTTTGAAATAGAAATGTTTGACATTTAACTGTGTGTAAACAAATGACTGCTGTTTAATTGAATTGTTAGGGATACATAGCAATACTAGGAACCATTTAACTTTGTTGACTTATGTTAAATTGAATTGTTTGAAATAGAACTGTTTGATCATTTAACTGTGTGTAAACAAATGACTGCTGTTTAATTGAATTGTTAGGGATACATAGCAATACTAGGAACCATTTAACTTTGTTGACTTATGTTAAATTGAATTGTTTGAAAAAAGAATTGTTTGATCATTTAACTGTGTTTAAACAAATGACTGCTGTTTAAGTGAATTGTTAGTGATACATAGCAATTGTTGTAACTACTTCACTATGTGCAAAGAAATGATTAATATTAAATAGAATCCTTAGTTTTAGATGGGAATATTTGAAACCATTTAACTGTGTGCAAACAAATGATTAATATATCAATGTATTAATATTGAACCCGTTTTCCGTGTTTCGGTTTATACACTTTTTCACTTCTTTTCACACCCCCCCATATATATATATATATATATATATATATATATATATTATTTTGTTGTATTGAATTAATTTAGAGGGCTATTGCAATGCGAAATAAAATTATTTCAAAGTAAAATTTTTTTTAAGTCTCTGACGATGAAATTTTAATTCCACCCTGTATTAAATAGAATCATTCGTTTTAGATAGGAATCATCATCATCATCATGTCGTGCCGCTAGCACGGATATCCCTGACCCTCTCTCGCCACTTCTCCCTATCGTTCATCGCCTCCGGTAAGTCTTCAGGGCTACATCCCACATCCTCACATAGCTACTGAATGTATGTTCGAGCCGGTCGTCCCGCTTTTGCCCGGCCATATGCGTGGGTCCATAGGAGTACATCACTTATGAGCTCGTCTCTGCTTCTCCAGCAGTGTCCTGCATGTCTATTTCGTCTAACTTGGAAAGTTTTCGCGATGCGAGGCAGGTGGCCGTATAGTTAGTGTCTTGTGGGGTGTTGTCGCCAGGACTTGTTCAAGATTGCTCGCAGCACTCTTGTGTAATTGCCGTCTAGGTTCTTCTCCAGCCGTTCAGTTAGCGTCCAAGTAGTGCATCCATACAGCAGTATCGATACGACTGCTGCCTGGAAGAAACTGCGTTTCATTATTTAATTGTGTGCTAAATAAATAATCTCGGGCACGTTTTAAAATGTTATCAAAAAATGTGTTTACGAATCGTTTATTTATTATATATACATAAAAAGGATTTGGGATGAAATAACCTACAATGATTGATATACCATAAAACCCAACTCAATCAAACAGAGAAAGAGACGAGTAAAAGAGAAAATGGGATGGTGTCTTCCAAAAGTTTTGAAGCTGTGGCTATATTTAGCTAGTCAGAAATCAATAATTAATCCAAAGGTTTTCTTCTCTTGGCACTGAACATATCTCAACGAGTTTTATATTGGTCGAAGCTCCTCTGAAACTCTTTTGATAAGGTTTGAACTTGTATTTATTTTATTGTCAAACACATTTTCAAACTGTAGTGTCGAGATTAATATTCAGTCATGGTGAGGGTCTCCGTGATATAGTGGTTAATGTGCTAGAATGAGGTCTAGTAGAAAGAGAGTTCAAGCTCCAGTCGCGTAATAATGTTCACTTGCGGACGAATAAACTTGGAGATGGTTCCTCTGCTGTTCTGCTAAAAAGATGTTTTTTGTATTAGATAACCCACAAATAATAAGAAAGAGAGAAAGAAATGCAATCGAGTGGAAATAAAAAAAAAGATGCAATTGAATAGAAAGAAATAAAGAAAGAAAGAAAGAAAGAAAGAAAGAAGGTGCAGTTGAGGAGGGAAAAAGTGAAAAAGAAGAAGCAGTTAAGAAGAAAGAAAGAAGATGCAACTGAATAGAAAAGTAAGAAAAAGATGCAATTGAAAGAAAGAAAGAAAGAAAGAAAGAAAGAAAGAAAGAAAGAAAAATTATGGACCCAAAAGAAAGAACAAGATTACATGAAAAAAAAAGAGACAAGTGTACAAGCAAAAATGAAAGAGTTACGAAAAAAAGGAACATAAAAAAAACTATAAAAAGAGGATAGACAATGTAAAAAAAATGGAGGAGTAGTTAGAGGTAAAGTGAGGGAGAATCACACCTCCAATTGGTCGAAAGGAACAAAGCAATTGAAAGGAAAGTCAGCAAAGACAAAACAAGTAAAAAAAAAAAACTCGAAAGAAACGAAGAAAAATGACAAATAAAAAAGATTCCAAATGAAGTAAAGAAAAAACTGTATACAAAACAGAAGAAACAAAAAAAAAAGACGCAGGCCGAAAGAGAAAGAAGCTCGGGATAAATAATGCATTCATAGCCTCGTCGGTATTGGAAGAAAACGACTTCGTTTAGGGACGAATATGGTCGCCATTTATTAAATCATCGCCATTGGTTTTTCTCAGCACTGGCGGAAAAAAAAAGAAAAAGAAAAGAGTTACCTCCCTGCTGAGAGTACCATAATAGACAAACGCGGATACAGAAATACAAGTTAGACTGGCGCACGAAAACCACGCATATATATATATATATATATATATATATATATATATATATATATATATATATATATATGTGTGTGTGTGTGTGTGTGTGTGTGTGTGTGTGTGTGTGTGTTGGCGTGTATATATGTGTGTATTTAGAAAACAGAAGTTGGACACATACAGAAACCCATATATAGATATACAAAACTTAAATGGTTTCACACGCACGCACACACAAAGACACACACACACACACACACACACACACACATATATATATATATATACATCAACACGAACATATGCACATATGGTCACAGATACAAACACATATACACGTATACAAAAATTAAAGACTCACACACATACACGTACGAATACACACAAACACACACACACACACACACACACATATATATATGTACATATATATATATATATATATATATATATAAGGACAAACGTAAGATGCACATATGCCCATTAATATAGATGAATGCAAATACACACACGAAATATTTGTGAACCTGCATATACACAAACACCCAGCACTCCACACACACACACACACACACACGCACACATATACATACACACTTATGCACAAATATCTAATCGAGGTACACACTCATAGATACAAGACGGCAACATTCATAGATACACACTCACTCATATACATACATATACAAAACCGAAAATGAATACACAGAAACATATCAGAACCACACACGCATACCCACACACCCACAAACACACAATGGTGAATGTAAGCACAGATACAAAATTAACACACACACATACACACACGATAGATAGATAGATAGATAGATAGATAGATAGATAGATGCATACATACATACATACAGACATACATACGTAGAAAAAATTTGAGAGATAGATAGATAGATAGATTTGAACAGAGTGAGATAGATAGATAGATAGATAGATAGATAGATAGATAGATAGATAGATAGATAGATTTGAACAGAGATAGATTGATAGATAGATAGATTTGAACATAGATTTGAACAGAGTAAGATAGATAGATAGATAGATAGATAGATAGATACATACATACATACATACATAGGAAAAAAATGATAGATAGATAGATAGATACATAGATACATACATACATACATACATACATAGGAAAAAAATGATAGATAGATAGATAGATAGATAGATTTGAACATAGATAGATAGATAGATAGATAAATAGATAGATAGATTTGATCATAGATAGATAGATAGATAGATAGATATTGGAAATAATAAAAATACATTGAACAGTATATAAACATTAGAATATGAACAAAAATTATTGATTTTGTTTGGTTTGTTTTTATGGTGTATTAACCATTGAATATTATTTAATGCTAAATCCTTTTTATACATATATATCAAATATATGATTTCTAAACACATATAGATAACATTTTTAAACGAACATTGGCTCATTTTTACTAAAGAAATTAAATAAATCACGTCCTCATCGAATGTACCGATCTAGCTCATATAAGAAAAACCTTCTTTAGTGCAGACAGTATGAAGGAACTATATTGAACAAGTCCTGGCGGCAACACCCCATAAAACACCAACTATATGGCCACCTGCCTCCCACCACGAAAACTATCCAAGTTAGATGAACCAGACATGCAGGACACTGCTGGAGAAGCAAGGGCGGGCTCATAAGGGATGTATTCCTATGGACCCCCGCATATGGCCAAGCAAAAGCATGACGACCAGCTCGAACATGCATACAGCAGCTATGTAAGGATACGGGATGTAGCCCTGAAGACCAGTCAGAGGCGGTGAACGATAGGGAGAAGTGGCGTGAGACGGTCTGGAATATCCGTGCTAGCAGCTCGACATGATGATGATGGTGAAGGAACTGATGATGATGGTGAAGGAACTGTTCCAAAACGCTGAAATAAATAATATGATATCATTTCTAAAAACAGTGAAGTTATACACAAGAATTTAAAGAAAATTATAGTGAGACCAAATTACTTCTATAAACCCTTTCTTTACTAGATATATTCTAACAAACTGATCCCTTCCCTAATCTGTTTCATAGTTGGGTTTTTGTTTTTGTTTTTGTTTTTTTCTTTTGGTTTTGTTGTTTGTTGTTTTGTTTTTTTCTTTTGGTTTTTTTGGTGGGGGATGATCATGATTCCCAACAAATAAACTCCTAATAAAAAAAAAATAATAATTAACCAACTAATTATCTGAAGTTTATCATTAATTCCAAAGACCTCTCCTTTGAATTTTTCTTCAGAGTTATTTTTTTTAACTTGATTCGGCATTAAATGACCGATGAAATCGATATACTGTAAAACAAAATACAACAAACAAACAAACAAACAATTAAATGGTTTCATTTATTTCTAACTTATACGAATAATTCTATTTACTATAAATCATTTGTTTTCCCTTAGTTAGATGTTTTCAAGTATTACTATTTAACACTAACAATTCAATTTAACATCAGTCATTTGTTTACAATCAGTTGAATTATGAAACAGTTCTATTTCAAGCAATTCTATATAGCATACGTCATTTGATTGCTATCAGTTAAAATGTCAAAGTACAGAGTTTAAACAGTTCTATCGAACCCATAAGATCCTATCAAATGCTATCACTCCGAGCCAGAGTGGACCAGCATTACTTGAGCCTTGCCACCAGGTTGTGTAATGTTATATTCTGATCACTCGTTGTGGATGGTCTTTCCCCTCTTTAGAAATGCAGTAGGTGTATTGTACGGGCCCAACCGACTTGGGAAGGACTAAATATTCAGAGGATGTATGTATTTATGTCTGGTAATATGCCCACGTTAAATGTTGTGCTCTTTTGTTTAACCATCTTCAGAAGCTGGAAGCGATGTTTCATACTAAAATTATTTCCAAACGAAAAAACGAGAAAAATCTTCTCGTTATATGGTTTTATCATCGCTAATAGCGTTCTGTTTCAAAGTTTTCGAATACTAATTACGTCACCACATTTTCAAGCAGAACGACCTGAAGATGGTTTGACAAAATAATCGAACACTTAACGTTGGTATAATATCATATATAAGTAAATACATTCTCTGACCATTTCTTCATGTACACAGACATACATACATATATATATATATATATATATATATATTCGGAATATTTTTTCATATATATAATTAATTGGCCGACCGTGGTCGAGGGTGACCCGAAGGGTCCCTTTTCAATATCTACTACACCAAGGTGTAGAGATTGGTGCTACTCCTTTCCCTGGATTGCTCCACTTACCCTTGATCTTACGCCTTGTAATACTGAGTGTTAAGCAAAGAGGCATCGAGTACCATTTTTTGAGTCTTTTGTATGGTTTGACCTGGGACTGAACCTCGGTCTCCCGGACCATTAGCGAACACTCTAACTATTATGCAAACTTTGGCGTCTGACTGTAAGTGTACATGTCCGAGTCTTGGTTATACATAAAATATATGACAATATCAGTTTCATATATATATATATGTGTGTGTGTTTGTGTGTGTGTGTTGGTGTGTGTGTGTGTGTGTGTGTGTGTGTGTGTGTGTGTGTGTGTGTGTGTATATATATATATATATATATAGTTGATATGGCTAATATATATATATATATATATATTCCCGTTTTAGTTTTTCAGAGAGATCAGACAGGAATTATTCTAAGCAGCAGCTGTTTTAGTACTTTTGTATGGCTGCTTTACTTGGACTCAAACGAACGCTTTGAGGAAAGGCTGGAAGCTACGAGTTGTTTTGAACGAATCCCGGGAATAACACCTATTATATAATTGCAGTACTACAACTTACCTTCGATCCCACAAACCGTCCAAGAAAGACAGGCAAGAGATGCTGGACATTGCAGGGTAAGTAATGATGAAATCGTAAGTAACGTTCTCCTATGGACTCCAAAGTACGGACACACCAGTGTCAACCGACACGCAAAATATACATTCATCAGCTCTGTGTGGACACTGAATGTAATTTAGAGGAGTTACAAATAGCGATGGTCGATAGGGAAGGATGGGTAGAGAGAGTAAAAATAATCCATGCTTTTGGTACGCCCTGATGATATGTAAATACGTATATATATATATATATATACATATGCTGAGTAAGAGAGAGAGAGAAGGAGAGAGAGAGAGAAAGAAGGATAGCAGGATGTAAAGAATATATATATACATACATACATATATACATATATATATATATATATTATCGCAACCTAACAAAAGGTTAACATTAACAAAATGTAATACTCGCCAGCGGCGTGGAGAAGGTAACCCACTGCTAGTGGTGAACTACTGAGTCAGCATATTGGTACTTGTCGAACATCCCACCAACCGGACGAGTACAGAACAAGATGTTTTTTAAGGTGGGTTCGGGCGCTTGATCTTAACTCAGACACGCCTGTCGGCTCCAAAAATGCCACGGGCCTCGTCGGCATTTCCCCAAAAAGAGTGCCTGAGGCGCCAGGTGATAAACCTTGCCTCTCCAAGGAGGGTTAGAGCATGGAGGGACGGCCCCCTAAGTCTTGATGAGGATCAGTCGCGTGACGTGAATGCTGGGCTCCCTCGGCAGCGTCGCCCGAGTAAATGTCGACTTAGTCAGCTGATTACCCCCCCTTACAATAGTGTCCAACGTATTTAAGAGGATTGGGACATATCCCTAAATGTTCATAGGTACGGTATATAACATTTATATTTCTATCTATCTATCTATATATATATATATATTGGAAGAAATGAGTTGAATCTAACAGAATGTATGTAGAAAAGGTACAACGGAAGAAAAATATGTTTGATGGTTTGTTTATTTGCCAACGCGTTTCGACTTCAATCTTTTTTCTTGAATGCAAAAATGCGTTGTTAAAATTTTTTTAGTATGAGAAATAATTATGAGAGATAAATTTTTTATTAGAGAATTAATTTTTATTAATTGCAGACTTTTTGTCCTCATCTTGGTAGTTTTTTGTGTTGTTTCTTCTTTCACTACGTTTCGGCCAAATTTCACCTCTGGCCTTCTTCAGGTGATTTTACGTGGTCAAAAACGTGGTGCGATAGACAACAACTATGGAAGGCAGTAATTACTGAGGACACGGTTACAAGACTCAACATTCCAATCCGAGGTCGCGGTAAAATCACCTGAAGAAGGCCAGAGGTGAAATTGGGCCGAAACGTAGTGAAAGAAGAAACAACACAAAAAATTTACCAAGATGAGGACAAAAAGTCCGCAATAAATAAAAATTAATTCTTAGATTAAGAAGCCTCATCTCAAAATGATTCCAATTAAAGACAATTATAAATTTTTAATAAATTAGAAGTCTTCCTCGGGGCTTGCTATATATTAATCCGTTTTTTATTACATAGCAAGATCTAAAGGTCTTGATGAAGACTTTTAATTGAATCAAGATTTGTGTATCATAATTATTTCTCATACTAAAATGATTTTGATAAAACACTTTAGCATTCCAAAAAAGATTGAAGTCAAAAAACGTTTTTTGGTCACTAAAAAATCCCAATACACAAGTTTAGAATATAAATAACTGTACCGAAATTCATAAAATGATTTTATTCTTTAGATAATTGGTATTTTCATTAAGAAGATCGTGTAGTATATTGGCCGAGGGATTTCGTTTTACACATCTTGCCTTTGGGTTTAGTTAGGCTGAGAACCTTTCGGCTCAGCACATGGGTTAGTTAGGTGCAAACTTGAGCGCAGGTGTTAACGCGCGCGGGGAGGATGTGTCATTCATAGATGTCAAAATAAAAATCCTAGATAGAGGATTTGACCAGGAGATGTGAATGACGTCATGCACCGGAAGCGCACACGGAGGATTTTTGGGATTTTGAAAAAAGTCAGTTAGTTGAGTCTTGCTGTCCGATGAAGAAGGGTGACTTTCGCTTGCTCACCGAGGCCTTGAGGCGGGTGCCATACGTTTTGGAGGGAGAGGCAGATGGAAAAGCCAGCATAGAAAGATTGTGCCTTTCTCTCCTTATATCGAAAAACCTTTAAACTCAAAGGTAATTAAAAGTTTCGTACCTGAACTAAGAAGTCGTAACTGTTTTTCGTGTTTCAGGATTCCTATGTTCAGTGTTTATATGTTACGAACATTCTATGTACGTTTCCCGTATCCGTATCATGGGTATGTTACAATCGTATGGTGTCACATGACAGTTATTGAATCCTCTTATTGAATAGTAAAGCTACTTGACCATTTTTTACCGACATTTAAGAAAGCATTTTTCTATTTTGTCCTCCTTTTACATACTGCTTATTCATGGTCCAGTATATGTACAGTTCTACCGTGAGACTTTTGTGTGTTCTTTATAGGTCATTTTTCCTAAGCAAACAAAAGATAAAGGTACTTTACCTATGATGGGGCAGGGCTTCTTCAAACGTGTTGGTCAAATGAGGAAAATTGGTCCAAACAACTTAAGGACAGCCATATATATATATATATATATATATATACAAATTTCGTTGAACATAATAGTCATTTTCTGTCTACATATTTTCTTGTTGATCCTTTCATATCGCCGTACAGATTTTATAGTGTTCGGCGGGAATTGATTAACGTATTTTCCATAATTGTTTGTACCCCAAGTACTTTCTGCTCAACTTTGGGCCATCATCAGGAGAGGATGTAATACAAAAGTGATGTAACTTTTGTTTTTGCATTACTGTATTACCCACCCTTAATAGAATTAATTTTCAAACCAGTGCTAATGTACTTAAATGTCTTTAACTACTGACACTATTTATAGAAACACATTTAAAAGTAAATGCTACACACTCCAACGGTACAGACGCTCTTCTTCTTATAAAGTAACAATGCAAAAAAAAAGTTACATTACTTTTGTAATAGATCCTCCCCTGATGATGGCCCAAAGTCGGGCAGAAAGTACTTGGGATACAAACAATTATGGAAAAAACATCAATCAATTCCCGCCGAACACTATAAAATCAATACGGCAATATGAAAGGATCAACAAGAAAATATATAGACAGAAAATTTCTATTATGTTCAACGAAATTTGTATTAATGAAGAAATGCTGCCAAAATACACACACACACACACACACACACACACACACATATATATATATATATATATATACGCGAGGGCGAATGAAAGAGTAATGCCTTTTTCTTTAGTACAAGAGTAATTATCGACACAGGAACACGTGTCATGTATCCAAATGAAGCTGGTCATCTGTTGGTCACATCTCAACAAAATCACAGTTTTTCTCAAAAGCAATGTTCCACCTTCGAATAAGAGCACGTATCTCAACCTCGTAAAATTAAACGCTCTTTCATGGGGCCGAAGAGATGATAGTCTGAAAGCGCTACGTCTTGCCAAATCTATCATGTCCTCCCTCTGCCTGACAATGTTTGACCACACACAAGAATCAGAACAAATGAAACAATCGCTTCATTCGGGTGGACAACTTTACAACACCCTCAAATCTTTCCAGTTTTACCGCTTTATATATATATATATATATATATAGTTATTATTCAGTCCAGTTAAACCAGAGTCGGGAATAATTCCTTTAGGACAAGAAAATCATTCAAAAACTGAACATTTAAATTTTCCTTGTAGAGTGCTCAATGTAATTAATATTACAGAGCAATACTTTCTTTAAGAAAAAAACTAAAAGTAACCGGTCTTTGGTTTTTTTCTTAAAGAAAGTATATATATATATATATATATATATATATATATATAAACCGCTAAAACTGATAAGATTTGAGGAATTATGAAGAATTATATATATATATAATTCTTAGGTCGGTTAGGTCTGATTTCCATATAGTCGATAGCCTATTGATAGCTGTCCATGCTTTCGTTAACCTCGTTTCGATGTCCTTTTCGGTTGATTCGACGCTGCTTCCTAGGTACGTGAATTTGTCTACTAGTTTAAGAGGGGTTCCTTCTAGAGTGGAGATGTCCCCCGTTTGGTTATAGCACATATATTCCGTTAATGAAACGCAGTTTCTTCCAGGCAGCGGTCACATCGATACTGCTATATGGATGCACTACATGGACGCTAACAAAACGGCTGGAGAAGAAACTAGATGGCAATTACACAAGAATGCTGCGTGCAATCCTGAACAAGTCCTGGCAGCAACACCCCACAAGACACCAACTGTACGGCCACCTGCCCCCTATCACGAAAACTATTCAAGTTAGGCGAACCAGACATGCAGGACATTGCTGGAGAAGCAGAGATGAACTCATAAGAGATGTACTCTTATGGACCCCCACACACGGCCGCGCAAAAGCAGGACGACCAGCACGAACGTACATTCAGCAGCTATGTGAGGATACAGGTTGTTGTCCTGAAGACCTGCCTAGGGCGATGAACGATAGGGAGGAGTGGCGAGAGAGGGTCAGGGATATCCGTGCTGCCAGCAAGATATGATGATGATGATGATATAATTCTTAAAGACATGAGTTGGAAAAAGGTTTTGGTGTGTTGGATTTTTTATAGAATAAGAAGACATTGGATCGAAATACAAAGAACTGCTTTATCTTAACGAATGAAACACACTTTAAGTATCACTAAAGCTCGTCATACACAGTAGACAAAATGTGTACTCAGTTAATGACAAAAATAGCTAAAATATGATTAAATTACTAGATTGCACACGCTGTCAAAAATCAATACATTGCAAAAACTGAATGGCCATTTTATTTTAAATTAAACATCTACAGACACAGAATCAAATCTATGGATTATTTCAAACAAATACATGTCGAACAACATTTCCCATCAAACAGCCACGAAGAGCCCCATCTGCTCTATTCTTTATCCACAGACTCAGATAGATAGATAGATAGATAGATAGATACGAGGTGCATACGATAAGTTTACTGACTTTTTTCGTATGGGCATTTAAAGTTGTCAGAGACTCTTGAAAATTCAGTATGTTATTGCTATACATCTTTTTTATGATTTCAGGTTCAAATCAACAGCTACTGCAGCAATTGGAATACACCCTACTAAAACCTGATTTTCACTGCTGGTGAATTTCAAAAATGCAATCTGACACTTTAGAAGAACGATATGCAATAAAATTCTGTTTTAAACTTGGAAAAAATGCCACAGAAACGTATGCAATGCTTCAAACTGTTTTCCGACCATCTTGCACGAATCGAGCATCAGTTTTTGAGTGGCATAAGAGATTCAGGGAGTCTGTGAGGGATGATGAGAGGTGTGGGAGGAGTAAGGAAGTCAATACACCACAGTTGATTGGCCAAAGGCTTAGGGAGAGGGTTACTATGTTGAGGTTTTAAGGGAGTTCAGCAAGAGATTCCGTCGGAAGATGTCAGCACTCTTCAAATCGGTTCAGTGGCATTTCCACCAGGACAATGCACCAGTCAACAACTCCATCGTTGTCTCAGACTATTTGACCAAGATGGACATCAAGACAGTTCCTCAGCCTCCCTATAGTCCAGACCTTGCTCCCTGTAACATTTGGTTATTCCCTAAGCTCAAAGGCTGTCGTTATGAGACAATTGAGGAGATGAAAGAGACTGTGACGAAGGTCATTGACACGCTCACACAAGAGGACTTCAATGGGACCTTCCAGAAGTTGTTGGAACAGTACAAGTGCATTGTAGCCGGAGGAGATTACTTCGAAGGGGACTAGAGTTTCATGTGTGTACTATCAATAAAAGTACCCATACTAAAAAAATCTGGAAACTTGTCGTATGTACCTCGTAGATATGAGCAGTTTTAGAAAGCTGATTAAAATGGTTTTGATCGATATGAAATTACAGATAGTTGATTGGTTTGTTTTTGGTTGTTTGGTTATACGGCGTATCAACCCTTTTGTGGTCATTTAACACCGAATTAAGTCATTTTGATAAAAGTTGCAAACAATTCAGTTGAGGATTTTTTTTTTCATTTACACACAGTTAAATGTCAAAACAGTCCTATTTCAAACAATTCAGTTAGACATAAACAGTTTTTTGTTTACACAGTTAAATGTAAAAATTAATTTCAAACAATTCAGTTTTGTGTGATTATATAGTTTGGTTCTACTTGATCCATAGATAGGACCCTATCAAGTGCTACCACTTCGGGCCAGAGTGGACCTGGGAGCGACGGCAATGAAGGGGTACTCCGAATTCCCCAAAGCTACAGCTCTACTGACGCCCCACCATTAGATTGTTTAGTGTCATCTAGGACACTTGTTGGAGGAGTCTTATCCCTCTGCAGAGAGGAAGGCAGTGTATTCTGCATCCCCAGCCGACTGGGCTAGAAATTACAGGTAGGGATAAAGCTATTGAAAGAGATTATAAATATTCACGTAGATCAATTAGGGCAATAACTGTAACTAGTGCCAGCTTTCATCTTTCTATTTCTAGTTGCTGTATTTATCCTACGTCCCACCAACGTACGAATATGGCACAAGGCCGTGTTTAAGGTGGGTCCTGTCGCAGGGCCGTAGCCCAACGCGATAGGCAGTTCCAAAAATGCCTCGGACCCCGTCGGCATTCCCCTTTTCGGGGCGCCTCAGGCGCCGGGCGATAAACCCAACCCCTCCGAAGAGGGTTAAAGCCTGGGGGGACGGCCCCCTGAGGCCAGAGGTGATGTATCCAGTGGTGGAACACACCCGACCGAACCGCGCAACGCTACCACGGCCGGTCGAGAGCGCCCCACCACAGGACACTTAATGAGCTTCTAGTTGCCTTTTATTACAACTAGAATTAGGATTATGACGTAATATACAAGTCACAATAATTATTAATGTCGTTTGACATAAGAATTCATCAAAAATGTAATAAAAATAAGATTGAAATAGAGAGAATGTTACACTTGTACATCCTGTATTGCAGCAAAAACTGCATTTCAGACAGCGTTGGCGCGTTCTTTGCGTTGCATTGTGTCCCATGGTGGGGCGCTCTCGACCGGCTGTGGTTGCGTGCTGCACGGTTCGTTGGGGTTTGTTCCACCACTGGATACAACACCTTTGGCCTCAGGGGGCCGTCCCCCCAGGCTTTAACCTTCTTCGGGGAAGTTGGGTTTATCGCCCGTGGCCTGAGGCGCCCTAAAAAGGGGAATGCTGACGGGGCCTGAAAGATTTTTGCAACTGCCTGACGCGTGTGGGTTCCGGCCCTGCGACAGGAACCACCTTAGAATGGCCTTGTGCCACATTCTTATGCTGGTGGGGCGTAGGATAAATACAGCTCATCAGAAAGCGTGGACCAGGGAGCAATGGCAATGAGTTGGTACTCCACATTCCCCGAGGCTCCAGCATTATTGGACCCTCACCGTCAGATTGTTTAGTGTCATATGCAGGACACTCATGGGAGTGGGTGTCTTACCCCTCTGCAGAGATGCAGTCGGTGGATTCTACAGTCCCCGCCGACTAGGCAGTTTTTCTTCGTGTATCATTATTATAAAACCTATTGGTAGAATTGTTATGGTACCCAACCTGCGGACTGTAATGAAATCTTCCTGTTTCTTTTAATACGAGGAGAATATTCATCTCGGGGGTGAAGTTTATTCAAGCCTAACACTTTGACAGTCAGACTGACGTTCAACACCTTCTTATCTATATTGTATTATACTTTCGTTAATATAATTTGTTCCATGTAAACCCGAGTTCGTGCCTTTCTTCGGGACCCTTTACTGGTCCACTCAAAGTCTAGATACTCAGAGAGAAATGTAGACGTCTAGACATCATAATTTTAGTATCTCAGTTGCTCGACAAAGCGCACGTCTTCATGTAAATCTTAAACTTTAGAAGTAAAAAATATTCAAACATGTAGTTTGATACTTTTTATCAGACATCTCTCTCAAACCCCACCCCTATATATATATATATATATATATATATATAGCATACCTAAAGAAACCGTAGCAGCAATAACGATTCTCTATAGAAACACCAAAGTAAAAGTACGATCACCAGATGGAGAAACAGAATACTTCGACATTGTAGCAGGAGTACTACAAGGGGACACGCTAGCTCCGTACCTCTTTATCATTTGTCTAGACTACGTACTTAGAACATCGATTGACAAAATCAGAGAAAATGGCTTCGAACTGACGAAGAAAAGGAGCAGAAGGTACCCCGCAACAACAATTACCGACGCCGACTACGCCGATGACATAGCGATACTGGCAAATACACCCGACCAAGCCAAAACACTACTGCATAGTTTGGAACAAACAGCCGCAGGCATAGGCCTCTATGTTAATGCACACAAAACGGAATATATATGCTATAATCAAACGGGGGGCATCTCCACTCTTGACGGAACCCCTCTTAAACTAATAGACAAATTCACTTACCAAGGAAGCAGCGTCGAATCAACCGAAAAGGATATCGACACGAGGTTAACGAAAGCATGGACAGCTATCAATAGGCTATCAATTATATGGAAATCAGACCTAACCGATAAAATGAAACGCAGTTTCTTCCAGGCAGCGGTCACATCGATACTGCTATATGGCTGCACTACATGGACGCTAACAAAACGGCTGGAGAAGAAGCTAGACGGCAATTACACAAGAATGCTGCGTGCAATCTTGAACAAGTCCTGGCGACAACACCCCACAAGACACCAACTGTACGGCCACCTGCCTCATATCAAGAAAACTATTCAAGTTAGACGAACCAGACATGCAGGACACTGCTGGAGAAGCAGGGACGAACTCATAAGAGATGTACTCTTATGGACCCCCACACATGGCCGTGCAAAAGCAGGACGACCAGCACGAACATACATTCAGCAGCTATGTGAGGATACGGGATGTTGTCCTGAGGACCTGCCTAGAGCGATGAACGATAGGGAGGAGTGGCGAGAGAGGGTCGGAGATATCTGTGCTATGTATATCATCATGTATATATATATATATATATATGGCAAGCTGACCATATTAACTATCTATTTATGAAAAGTTAATTTTCTCTTGCCCAGTTGACTCGGGCTATAGAATACACCGACTTCTTCTCTAAAATGGGGAAGACCCCCAAAATGAGCGTATTTGATACGACGCTAAACAATTTAATGGAGAGGTTCCAGTAATGCTGGAGTATTGGGGAATGTTGAGTATCCCTTTATTTCCATCGCTCCCAGGTCCACTTTAGCCCAGAGTGGTAGTACCTGAGAGGATCCCATCTACGCACCAAATAGAACTAAACTGTGTAGTTATGCTTAACTGGATTGTTTGAAATAGAACTGTTTTTAGATAGAACTAAACACTGTACTTATGCTAAACTGAATTGTTTGAAATAGAACTGTTTTGACATTTACTTGTTTGTAAACAAAAACTATACTGAGACGAAGCTGAATTGTTAGAAATGTAATTCGGAATTAAATGACCCAAAAAGGTTCGATACGTCTTAAAACAAAACAACAAACCAACCAACCATTAATTTTCTCATTAATAAAAACACCAGGAATGTATTCTTCCTCCTGGAACGTAATACAATTAAAATGAATGTTAATATGCATTATTTATTACCGCAATCTACTGCTTTGAAACTCTTAAACTAAATATCAATACGTAACAGTCCAAAACAAATACACTTCTTATGCATATTATTAGGTATTATTTATTACCAAACTACAGCATTGAAACACACTAAATCAAAAATAGGAATATTTAACAGTCCAAAAATAAGTAAGCTTCTGATATATATCATTAGGTATTATTCATTACCAAACTCTACTGCATTGAACCCCTAAAAAGAAAAAAACCGAAATACGTAGCAGTCCAAAAATAAGTACATCTTTTATATATATCATTAGGTATTATTTATTACCAAACTCTACTGCATTGAACCCCTTTAAAGAAAAAAAATAGTAATACATAGCAGTCCAGAAATAAGTGCACCTTATATATATTTTTGGCATTTTTTATAACCAAAATCTACAGCAGTGAACCCCTTGAAAGAAAAACATTGAAATACATAGCCGTCCAAAATTAAGTACACCCCTTATATATATCATTAGGAATTATTTATTACCAAACTCTACAGCACTGAAACTTTCTAAACCAAAAATAGGAATATGTAGAAGTCCAAATATAAGTACGCTTCTTATATATATCATTAGGTATTATTTATTACCAAACTCTGCAGCTCTGAAACTCTCTAAACCAAAAATAGGAATATGTAGCAGTCCAAATATAAGCACGCCCCTTATATATATCATTGAGTATTATTTATTACCAAACTCTACGGCACTGAAACTCTCTAAACCAAAAATAGGAATATGTAGCAGTCCAAATATAAGCACGCTTCTTATATATATCATTAGGTATTATTTATTACCAAACTCTACATCATTGAAACTCTCTAAACCAAAAATAGGAATATGTAGTAGTCCAAATATAAGTACACCCCTTATGTACACAATTGTGTATCATTTACTACTCAACTCTACAGCATTGACACTCTCTAAACAAAAAAAATAGGAATATTTAACAGTCCAAAAATAAGTACGTTTCTTATATATATCATTAGGTGTTATTTATTACCGAACTCGACGGCATTTAACCTCTCTAAACAAAGAAATAGGAATATGTAACAGTCCAAAAATAAATGCACCTCTTATATATATTATTAGGTATTATTTATTATCAACCTCTGTATCATTGAACCACTTTAAATTTCCGTGAGAAAGAGGGAAATATGAGGGAGGGAACTGAAATTAATCCACCTCTATCTGGTCAAATCTCTGATGAAACCCGATACACTTGGTGCACCTAGCTACAACCATCTCTCCAGACGGTCTCAATCAAAACCGAATTAACCCCTACTACCATTACTCAAACCTATATCTATTTCCTTCCTTTGTTCTTCCCTTCTCTATCTCTTGTCTTCCGATACTTTACCTCCCTTTAAACTGCTTTACATTCACCATTATTTTATATATTTCCTCAATTTCTAAAATGTAGAAAAATGCAAAAAATGTTTAGTCTGATGAAGTTCTTCTGATAATAAAGAACGAAATATTACCACTAAACCCGTTGTAGTAATTTACAAAGTTTTTTGCTTAATATGTGGCACATGGCCATATGAATAGGGCACCCAATGAGAATCGAACTCATTCGTGAAGGTTTGCTAGTCTAGCTGGCTTACTATTACACCACCCGAGGCGCCCCACTAAACCCGTTTTAAGTGTTTGATTTATCCACTTTTTCCACTTACTTTTTATCATCTTGTCAGATTCACTAAAATCGTCAATAGTGAATTGTCAAGTGTCAACGACAATTTCAAATGCCTGTACAAAAAGTCTGGAAACTTATAGAATGCCCCTCGTAATTTTGAAACCAGTGTTAATGTACCTAAATGTCTTTAGCAACTGAAGCTATTTATAGATACTAATTCGAAAAGTAAACGCAACGCAATACAACAGTACAAACGCTCTTCTAACAAAGTAGTAATGTACATACAAAAGTTACATCACTTTTGTAATACACCCCCCCCCACCGATGATGGCCCAAAGTTGGGCAGAAAGTACTTGGGAAATAACTAATTATGGAAGATTTATCAACCAATTCTCGCCGAATATCCTAAGGTCAATAAGGCAATTCGAAAGGATAAACAAAAAAATATGTCTATTATGTTCAATCGAATATGTATCTACGAAGAAATGCTGCCAATACATAAATATATATATATATATATATATATATATATATATAAAACTCTGTGAATTATCAATATTTGTAATTGTGACTAATATCAGCTTTCAAATTTGAAAGTCATTATATATATGCTCTTGGTGTGGTGCGTCTACCAACCCCTTCGCTATACTAAAGTTAAGGCAAGTTTTCCCTTCTAGTTACCCATTGATGGAGGGAGAATAGCTGTATTCATACCCTTTCCCAGGGTGTGAGAGCTATGCGAAAATTGAAACAGCTTCGTCCAGAGTTTAAACTCGAGTCGCCATATCCATTTCTTACGACATAACACACCGAATACTGCCATGTGTGTGTGTGTGTGTGCGTGTGTGTGTTATAGATGGTATATATACTTATATGTATTTTAGTATATGTACCGCCGAAGCTGATGTATTCACATGTATGCAAATACTTCTCTTTCTCTCTCTCTCTCTCTCTCTATATATATATATATATATATGTGTGTGTGTGTGTGTGTGTGTGTGTGTGTGTGTGTGTGTGTGTGTGTATTTATATTATAGTTGCTTTTGATCACAAATAGCTCGAATAGTTACTCCTACAACGAGGAACAGCACATCCAATCCAAAAAACTCTAACTTAAAAGAGTCACTATCTGACATACAGACTTAGTAAACTCAAAACAAAGAAATTTCTTGCGAAATATCACGCCTGCCCATCCATACTAATTAGAATCAACTGTTGTTCTTATTCTCTGTTTGCCAACTTTGAAAATCGGATTTTGAAATTCTTGATTATTCTCGCTCAGAAACAGCGACCATATATTTGTATTTATAGAAGTCTCCTTGTACGTGTATTTTAGAAATGTGAAATTTTGGATAAATCAAACACTTAACGCTGATTTAAATGTGTGGTATTTTGTTCGCGCCTTATTTCATCTTCACGAACTTCTTCAAGACAGTTGCCCCGTCGGCTGGGGCTGTAGAATACACCGATTGCTTCTCTGCAGAGAGGTAAGACCCCCCACCACCACCACCAATGAGTATCCTGGATATGACACTAAACAATCTGATCGTGAGGTTCCAGCAGTGCTGGAGCTTTGGGGGATGCGGAGTACCCCTTCATTGCCATCGCTCCCAGGTCCATTCTGGCCCGGAGTGGTAGCACCTGATAAGGTTCCTATCTGTGGGTCAAATAGAACTAACGGCATACTTATGCTAAACTGAATAGCTTGAAATAGAAATGTTTTTGACAATTAAACCGTACTTACATTTAAACTGCGTGCTTATGCTTAACTGAATTATTTCAAATAGAACTGCTTTTCGACATTAAAACTGTATTTACACTTCACTGAATTGTTACATATAACTGCTTGAATAGTTTGAAATAGAAATGTTTTTGACAATTAAACTCTGTACTTATGCTAAACTGAATTGTTTTAAATAGAACAGATTATTTACATAAAAATGGATTTGGCGTTAAATAACCTACAAAGGTTGATATGCCATAAAACCCAACAAACCAACCAACATTCTTCAAGACAGAAACTGTTTTCTGAGGGTTTTTTTTTTTTTAATTTAAAAGCATGTGAGGAGAGTGGAGGGGATATAGTTTCAGCTGGAAATGTTGGGAGGGGTTTACAGGCAAATGTTCTTTAAAAAATTTTTTGTTCAACAAAAAATCTTTAATGAAACCTGATACATTTGACTTTAAATTCCTCCCAAATTTTCCTGCTACAACTATACCCCCTCCACTCTCCTCGCATGCTTTTGAATAGAAAAACTCAGAAAACAGTCTCAGTCTTGAAGAAGTTCTTGTAGATGAAACAAAGCCCGAACGAAATATCACACTAAATCTGAGTTAATTATTTGATTTATCCTACTCCCCACATATTTCTATCATGCTGTCAGATTCTCTACAAATGTATCCGTATAAAAAGTTTCGAGGGGATATGAAAGTTTGTGTGTGACTTGCATTTCTGCGGTGTGTTACTAAGATGTTATGGAAGTGCCCGTTGTGTAATGGTTATCGTCGTAGGAAATGGACACGGCGATACGAGTTCAAATCCTAGACGAGACTGATTGCATTTCACATAGCACTAATACCCTTGGGAAAGGCATGAATCAAATAATTCTCCCTCCAGCTATGGGTAAATAGTATGGTAGACTAGGTTCTTCAGCCTTGGTGAGGCAACAAGTCTAAGAGAAGGAATACTCTGAATTCAAACCTGTTAAACTGCGCTTAAAAATTGACCTTGTGTCATATCCTGCCTGAGCGGAGGGGTTGGGTAAATATGGTCACTAATTTGTTATTTCTGTGAAATCATTTCATATGCCTATATGTGTGCTAGAGCAAGCTTTAACATTAGATCTTTTGTCCCTCAAATAGAAAGTTGGATAGGAGGTCTCAGTTTAAGGGAGTTCTTGGCAATAAGCCGAAATCAGTAGGAATAAATTTGCTGCAATCAATAACTTATTTCCTAAAATTCAAAAGCGCCCAGTCGGCTGGGGCTGTAGAATACACCGACTGCTTCTCTGCAGAGGGGTAAGACCCCCCCCAACGAGTGTCCTGGGTATGACACTAAACAATCTGATGGTGAGGTTCCAACAATGCTGGAGCTTTGGGGAATGCGGAGTACCCCTTCATTGCCATCGCTCCCAGGTCCACTCTGGCCCGGAGTGGCAGCACATAAAATCTAATAATATAATTATCCATATTCAATGACTTGGTGCCATATTTTTTGCAAAGTTGGCTGGGGCTGTAGAATACACCGACTGCATCTCTACAAATGAATAAGATTAAACAATCTAATGGTGAGGTTCCAGTATCCTGTAGCTTTGGGGAAAGCTGAGTAGCTCTTCATTGCCATTATCCCCTGGTCCACTGTAGCCCGGAGTCTTTTCTCAGAGTCTAATAGAACTGATAGGATCTTTTCTCAGAGTCAAATAGAACTGTTTGACATAAAAACTGTGTAAAAAAATTATGCTAAATTGAATTGTAAGAAATAGAACTGTTAGATCATTTAACCATGTATAAATAAAAGACTGATGTTTTGTGAGTAAAACATACCGATAATTGAAACAATTTAACTTTGTTGACTTATGCTCAATTTAATTGATAGAAATAGAACTGTTTGATAATTTAACTGTCTGGATCTACGAAATGTGTTTACAAATCATACATTTAATATATATGTAAAAACAGGATTTAACATTAAATAACCTACATTAGTTGATATGCCATAAAACCTAACCAAACCAAACCCTATATATTTAATATATATGTATAAAGGGGATTTGGTATTAAACAACCTACAAAGGTTGATATGCCATAAAATACAACCAAACTAAATCCAATATTTTTGATATATATGAATAAAGAGGATCTGGCACTACATAACCTACAACGGTTGATATACCATAAAACCCAACCAATCCAAATCATATATATTTAATATATACGTATAAGGAGAATTTGGTGTTAAAGAACCTACAAAGATCCATATGCCATCAAATCCAACCAAACCAAGTCCTATACATTTAATATACGTGGTGTGTTCAATAAGATTCCAGCCTTTTTTTTTTTTTATACAGGCATTTAGAATTGTCGTAGCCTCTAGAAGATTCAGTATATTATTGCTATACATCCTATGAGATGACGGACCAATTTTTATGATTTCAGGTTTACATGAACAGCTACAGCAGGAATTGGAATACACCCTACTTAAGCCTGATTGTCACAGCTGGTGAATTTCAAAAATGCCATCAGGACGTGAGGACACTTTAGAAGAACGATATGCAATAAAATTCTGTTTTAAACATGGAAAGAGATTCCGTACTTAAAACAATTTAACTGTGTGGAAACACGTGAGATATGCTCTGTTCAAAAATTGCTACCTACAAACTGTTCGTTCGTAAATCATATGCTGTGCTGTGTATCATAATAACGGACCATAACACTTACGTTTAGAAAAATATAACTCTCTTCTTTATTGCTACGAATGGGCCGAAATAGCTATACGTAAGAAAGACAGAGAGACGGATAAAGGACTGCTATTATTGACACCGCGTTGGGGACATACTTTCTGAACTTTATTTCTTTGTGCTTCTTTGACGAGGCTAATTAGAGCAACTTCTCTACGTGAGGCCTAACCCAATACTGAAGGTGGCTTCAGCTCTGACTGTCCTCTTCTCCTGACTGACCTAACCACCTGTGCAGTGAATCTTTATGTCTGCGTATTGACTGCGAATATCTTGTCATTTTATAATTTTATCAACGCCCACACATTTCTATTCCGGTTCTCAACTCATGTAATTTATTTCCGCTTTCCTCTCGCTTATCCGAAGACACAGGTGCAATATCCTGTTTAAAATTCACAACATGCTTCAAAGGTCAGTGTGTAACACACTTATGTAAATATATATATTTGTGTGTGTGTGTGTTCGTGTGTCTATGTGTGTGGGGGGGACAGGGTTAAGCTTTAAATATCCTACAAAAGTTGATATGCCATAAAACACAACCAATTTGTTTGATAATGCTAGAGTTAGGGTCGATAAACCTGATTATGCTTGATTTTTTTCCGGATGGGCAGATGTAATGATTCTCGTCATTCGTGGTAAAAAACGGACTTAATTAGTGTCAAACTTGGCTTTGAAAATCGGCTTTCGAAATTTCTGGATTCTTGTCGCACTTGAACAACGACCACAGGTGCCGTTTGAATAAGCGGCAAATATGTCTACCTTTTAAGCCAGCCAATTCGTTCACTACATTATCTCGAACAAGATGATTAAAATGACCATAAAAACAACAGTACGTTCACTGGCAACATTGTACGTAAACAAGTTAAATAAACGTCTTCGTAACGAAACATTTTTTCTTCTTTCCAGCCTTTTGTGTGTGTGTGTGTGTGTGTGTATTTTTTTTTGGGGGGGGGTTGGGGGGGGTTCGCTTTATTGTTTTTATTGTACTCTGTCAGAAGAAAATAGAAAAGGAGATATATTAGAGTGTTTCTTTAGACGCAGTCCCACGGCGAATTTTCAAGACACGGAGAAAAGAATCTTGTATTATATTACTTTCTCCCTCATACCAGCACCACAACCAATACCACCAACACCACCACTGTGTTTGTTCTAAAAGTAGTAAATTGGTTTCGTTCCGCTTGTTTTTACAATTTCGTTTCGTTTTCCCTTTTGCTTCCTACCTACGTCGCCAGTTTCATATTTTTGGGAGATTCTTTTTCTTTCTTTATTTATATATATATATTTTTGGTATGTGTGTGTGTGTGTGTGTGTGTTTTCGGGTTTTTTCACCCCATCCCTCCTCTGTCCCTCTTTTACTCTCTCTCTCTCTCTCTCTCTCTCTCTCTCTCTCTTACAGACGATTTAGTTTATGTGACGTATTCTTTCATGGGTTTTTTTTACTCTTTGTTCCATTTACTTTTTTTATTTATTCATTTTTACTTTAAGTCACCCTAATAGTAATGACTTTGTTAAAACACGTACGCTGCAAACGCATGCACGTGCACACAGACACACTCACGCATATATATATATATATATATATATATATATATATATATATATATATTGCAACTGCCTGCTTATGTATATATATATAGTATATATATATATATATGTGTGTGTGTATATAATAAGAGATAGGGACAGAGAGAAAGGGATACAAAGAGAGGGATGAGAGATATGCATATATATATGTATATATATATTTGAAATAAGTCACATATATAAAATATATAATATATATACTTATATAATATATAATATATATAATGTGTATGTATAAATTATATATATTATATATCTTACATGTGTGATTTATTTTATATATATATATATATATATATATATATATATATATATATATATATATATATATAAAATAAATCACACATATAAAATATATAATATTTATAATTTATACATACACATCTTCTATAAAATACATATATGCACGTCACTGTCCTTCTCTGTGATGGAATGCATCATATATATATATATATATATATATATATATATATATATATATATATATATTGTGTCTTCAGAATAATAAATGCTTTTCTATATATATCATATATTTTGCATTTGCCTATGTGTGTGTCTGTGTGATAGAGATACATATATATTTATAGATAGAAAACATAATTCATATATATGATGCTTATATATATATATATATATATATCATCATGTCGTGCCGCTTGCACGAATATCCTTGACCCTCTCTCGCCACTTCTCCCTTTCGTTCATCGCCTCCAGCATGTCTTCAGAGTTGCATCCCGTATCCTCACATAGCTGCTGAATGTATGTTCGAGCTGGTCTTCCTGCTTTTGCTCGGCCATATGTGGGGGTCCACAGGAGTACATCACTTATGTGCTCGTCCCTGCTTCTCCAGCAGTGTCCAGCATGTCTGGTTCGTCTCACTTGGATAGTTTTCGTGATGGGGGGGCAGGTGGCCGTATAGTTGGTGCTTTGCGGGGTGTTGCCTCCAGGACTTGTTCAATATTGCTCGCAACATTCTTGTGTAATTGCCGTCTAGCTTCTTCTCCAGCCGTTCAGTTAGCGTCCAAGTAGTGCATCCAGACATCGACACACGGCTAACGAAGGCATGGACAGCTATCGATAGGCTATCGATCATATGGAAATCAGACCTGACCGATAAAATGAAACGCAGTTTCTTCCAGGCAGCGGTCGTGTCGATACTGCTATATGGATGCACTACTGTGACGCTATATGTCTGTGTGATAGAGATACATATATATTTATAGATAGAAAAGATAATTCATACATATGATGCATATATATATATATATATATATATATATATATATATATATATCACTTCTTTTCGTCTTTATATATATATATATATACAATATTTCGTATACGCATATATGTGTTTGTTTCAACAAGAATATATATATATATATATATATATATATATATATATATCCGTGTGTTTTTGTGTGATTGTGTGTGCGTGTTTTTGTGTGTGTTAGAAGGTTAGGTTTGGTTTCTTTATTTAATGGCATATCAACCTTTGTAGGTTATTTAACGCCAAAGCTATTCTCCTAGAAGAACAGTAATGGTAATATTTAATCCATGGCTGGGAGGATATAGGGGTTCATACCTTTCCCAAGGGTATTTGCCCGAAAGTGAACGTAATAGCGCGACTGGAGTACGAACTCGCGTACTACGATTTCGCAGTCCATTGCTTTAACCATTACACCACGAGGACACACCCTGTGGGTGTTAGATAATAGACTAACGGTATTATTCATGGCATGTAGCATAAATATGTTTTTAAAATATTTTTACCGTTAAAGTGTCATTTAGCTTGATTAGTAGTTTATAGGTCAGTTGAGATTTTGTCTTTCAGTGGATTAGAAGGTCACCTGATTGAATGATACTAGAATGTATAGAGATGACGCTACTTTAGTCCGAGAGAAATTGCCGAAGCGAGAGGACCTAATTTCCATCTATGCTCTGATTTGACTGCTTCCCGCCAAATATGGTCATTTGAATATGGAAGTCGTCATAGAAAACAAGCATTCTTGTTCATCTCTGTAGGAACATCTAACGCTCTCTATTCAAGCTTCCCCAAAGAAATCAAATGCTTTCCAAATGAACAAAAATATCTCAAAATCAAGAGAGCCATCTCTTTCGAGAATACTCAGGTACCAGAATATTTTTGAAGCAAAAATAGAAATTCAATCTAAAATTCATCGTTTCATTCGTATACAGGTAGATAGTTTCAATTATTCCTTGGTTTCGTTTCTTTGTTTAATGGCATATCAACCTTTGTAGGTTATTTAATGCGAAAGCCATTCTTCTAGAAGAACAGTATTGGTACTATTTAACCCATAGCTGGGAGGATAAGGGGGTTCATACCTTTTCCAAGGGTATTTGCCCGAAATTGAACGTAATAGTGCGACTGGAGTACGAACTCGCTTACTACGATTCCGCAGTCCATCGCTTTAACCATAACATCTCTATTGTCCATCACTTCCGTTAGGTCCTCAAGGCTACATCCTGTATCGGCACAGAGCTGTTGTATGTAGGTTCTAACTGGTCGTCCTTCCTTTACTTGTCCATGTGAAGGGCTCCTCAGGAGTATGTCACTCTAGACTTATCAATGTCCCCACAGCGTTGAACAATATAAGTTTTTGCTGTTCGGCCAACACTGATGCGTCCTTGTGTAGTAGTCCATAGTAGAATGTCTCTTATGCTTTTCTCTTAACTTCACAAGGATTGCCCAGTATGTCTTGTTTGTCTTACTTGGATTGATGGTGAAATGGGAGATAAGTGGCCGTTCGGTTGCTGTTTTGTAGGGTAGTGCTTCCAGAATTTGTTCCGAACAGTATGCAGTATTATTATGCAGTTTCCATCAAGCTTTTTCTCAAGACGTTCGTGAGAGTCTAAGTAGTGCAACCGTACCTAGTACTAACATGACGATTTATTCGAAGAATTCCAAATTTGTGTGTTGACATCGCTTTCAGTTGATGAGATATTGCTACCGAAGTAGGTCTACAAATTTTAGTGAATGGCCATTTAATGATGATCTGCATGGTGCGATATCTTGATTCGATGAAATTTGATCAATTTCATGATAAGCCAATAGATTGTGAATTCAAATGAATATGAACCCTTATGTTTACATGTTTCATATGTGGGTGATTTAATCATTTCAGAGAAAAAAATTACGGATATCATACTCTCCTCATAGGAGGTGCCCGTCACAGGATATGGCCACGGCGATACGAGTTCAATTCCTGGACAAGACTGATTGCATTTCACATAGCACTAATACCCTTGGGAAAGGTATTAATCCAATTATTCTCCCTCCAGCTATGGGTAAATAGTAGGGCAGACTAGGTTCTTCAGCCTTGGTGAGGCAACTAGTCTACGAGAAGGAAAACTCTGAATTCAAACCTGCTAAACTTCACTTAAAAAATTGACCTTGTGTCATATCCTGGCCGAGCGGAGGGGTTGGGTAAATAGGATCATACTCTCCGGGAGTTAATGTTTAAACGCCTTTTCTTTTCCCGTCAAACTGAAAAGAAAAAATTAAACAATAAAACATCGAATTTTGAATTTTTGCCACACATCACAGCTAGAATCTGTGATAATTCGAACAATTGGTTGCATGGTTTTTACGGCATATCAACCCTTGTAGGTTGTTTAATTCCAAATCCTGTCTGGGGGTATATAGATATCGTACAATGACTCTGGGTTCAGGCATGGTTTCGGGGCCGAAGTATCATTTCCACTAACCCAAAACACATCAGGATTAAATCATGTACCACCAAATCCTCACTGTGAATATGTAAACACACACACACACACACACACACACATATATATATATATATATATATATATATACTGTCATCCACAGAAAGACTGTTTAGTTTTATCACAACTCTTCAGTGTGGTTAGACACGCAAGACGCTCCAAGTTAGGATCGAAAACGCCTAATTTTACGTCAGACCGAAGACACATCTCACTAGCAGGCGACCTAACGGTAGCTTGGGAATTAAACGTATATATATTAACTTTCGTTTGTTTACATTTAAGCAGTCGGATACCGATATCGTACACACACACACACACACACACACACATATATATATATATATATATATATATATATATATATATATATATATATATAATTTGTAGGTGAATAGTTTGTTCGTAACATTTCAAATAAGCTAGAGCTCATTGCACGCAGTTGAAATTTTCAAGTATTACAATCTAACACTAATAATTCTATCAAATATTAATCATTACTTTTCTCACAGTTAAATGATTTCAAGTATTCTATCAAATACTGATAATTCTATTTGATGTTAATTATTTGTTGGTACACAGTTAAATACCTTCAAGTATTCCTATTTAACATTAATAATTTTATTCATCAAATATTCCCATTCAATTAAATATTGATAATTAGTTTGCTGTCAGTGAAATGGTTTCACGTATTACTAATTTAACTCTAAGGATTATATTTAGTATTGATTATTTGTTTGCACACAGTTAAGTGGTTTCAAGTAATTCTATCTTATACTAATAATCCTGTTTAATATCTATCATTTTTTGGCACACAGTTAAATGGTTTCATGTATTGCTATCGAATATTAATAATATTATTCAATATTAACTAGTAGTTTGCACGCAGTTAAACGGTTTCAATTATTGCTATCAAACGCTAATAATTCTAGTCAATATTAATCATTTGTTTGCACACAGTTAAATGGTTTCAAGTTGCGCTATCTAAAGCTAATAATTCTATTAAATGTTAATCATTTGTTTCACAAAGTTAAATAATTTTCTTGCTGCAAACATAAATAGTTTTATTTGCACACTGTTAAATGGTTCAAATGTGGAGGTGTCCATGGTGTAATGATTATCGTTGTAGGAAATGGACACTGCGACACGAGTTCAAATCCTGGACCACGCTAATTGCATTTCCCATGGCAATAATACCCTTGCGAAAGGTATTAATCCAATTATTCTGCCTCCAACTATGGGTAAATAGTAGGAGAGAATGGGTTCTTCAGCCTTGGTGAGGCAACTAGTACAGGAGAAAGAAAACTCTGAATTCAAACCTGTGAAACTCCGCTTAAAAATTGACCTTGTGTCATATCCTGCCCGAGCGGAGTGGTTGGTAAAAAGGAGGTGCCCGAGCGGAGGGGTTGGGTAAATGGTTCAAATTATTGCTATGAATCCCTAACAATTTACAATAACATCCGTCTTTTGGACAGCAGAGTTAAATGTCTATATATATTGGATGGTGTAATTGTAACACTATGTAAGTGGTCCGCCAAGCAGACGATTCCTTTGTCTGTTTTGGCGCGAAACCAGACAAAGGGTTTTGGACTTGAGATCATTGCGTGACCGGGAGTAGGAAGGGAACGCCAGTCAGAGAGTGAGACAAAGGGACTGAGAAGTTAGCAGCTGGCGAAGGGTGACGCGAAAGGGCAGTCGACACCGGAGCAGAGAGACCAGTGGCATGAGTGAGTCCAGGACCAGTGAAAGAAGACCGAGTCAAGATGAGTCGGTATTCCAGTAGCTTTGTAGAAGTTTCGCTAGAATCCACACTAGCGTTAGTCTACATATGCACACAGGAAATGCAGTGTTGCATAACTTCCTTCTTGCGCTTGAATTAACCCAAGCATTTTGTTCGTTTGTTCGTTTGTTCTTTTTCTCCCGCTCCCTCAATTGTATTTCTTGTAGCCGTAAGGAAATGTGCGATACCCCTATCGGAACCACTAGTTGATCACCGGCCAAAAAGTGAAATGGTTCGAAGAGGTTGACGTATCGGGGGGCCGAGGGGGTAACGTCACATAATGGTTAGCAAAATAGACTACCAAACCATAACGAATAAGTTCAAGTCTCGTTGGGTGTCCTATTTATACGGCCTTGTGCCTCATTTAAGCGAGAAAAAAAAAGCTTGTTAAATTACTATATATATATATATATATAATTGATTTGTCAGTGAATAGCATTTATCTAATTTGTTTGCACATAATTAAGTATTGCTAGTATGTGCACAGTTAAATAGTTGCAAATATTGCTATTCAACACTAATAATTCTATTCAACACTTCATTCATTCGCACACAGTTAAATGGTTCCAAGTATTGCTATGTAATACCAACAATTAAATCTTTTACACACAGTTAAATGGTTTCAAGTATTCCTATGAAATACGAGTAATTCTATTTAGGACTATTCATTTGTTTGCATACAATCAAATGCATTTAAATATTTCAATCTAACATCAAAAGTTTTATTTGCATGCAATTAAATAGTTTCAAATATTGCAATGAAACACTAACAATTTAACATCACTTATTTGTTGGCACACAGTTAGATGGTCTAGAAGTTCTATTTGATCCATTGATTGGACCATAACAGATACAACGACTCCGATTAGAAGTGGACCACAGAGTGATGGCATTGAAGAGGTAAAGCGCGTTCTCCAAATCTTCGGGACTGAAACCTCACCATCAGATGAAGTTTAGTGTCCTACTCATGACACTAGTTCTATTTGATCAACAATGGGACCCTTACTGGTACATATATATATATAAGATGCTTGTTGTAGGTCCAATGAAAGAATAAAAATTTATTTTTTTTAGTAGGTAGGTTCACGAAGAGATTTGTATTTTTTTAAATTTATTTATTTTGTTCTTACATATGTGTTATATATGTGTATGTTTCTAGCTTGTTGCTTTCATCAGTTCACTCGAGTTCAAGTCTCATTGAGTACCCCATTAACAAGGCCTTGTGTCATATATGTTCCCTGGCAAACAAAAGATGGTGATTTTTTACTTGGAATAAAATCCAGATACGGATTACAATTAGGATCCCGTGGTGTAACATATTGACCTTCGACCCAGTCGTTAATCAAGAAACATGTGCATCCGGTCGAAGATATCAGGGTATCACCTTGACGGGTTGAATTCGGTGCAATTTCAACGCCCACAAGAAGCCGGTGGACAACAAACAATTATATGACCTGGTGCCACAGACAGTTGGAGTCAAAGTTGGAGTCAGTTAGTTGGAGTTCGAGTTGCAGTTCGAGACAGTGAGAACCAGCTCCAGACAGAAGGCTTGGGCCCTCAGGAGCCCAGTTGAGCAGCCCAGCAGAATGAGGAAGAAGTTTTTCTATGACCAGAGGAACTTGGGGTCAATATGTTGCAGTCTGTTCCGTCTCCAAATCACCTCTCTCACATAACCCTTTCGCATAAAGTGTGAAAGGTATATTTTTCTAAAGAAGTGTGTTCGTTCGTCATTATTGTTGATTTTGTTTCGGCTTGTATATATATACGTATATACATATATATATAAACAGAACTGACATAGATTGAGAAATAGATATGTAGGTACAGAATTCAATAGGCAGATGAATAGGTTGGCATGAACAGATTCATATATATATATATATATATATATATACGGCTATACAACAGTGGGTGTCGTCGCTGGAAAAAACACGGTGAAACATTAACAAATTAACATCACTTATTTGTTTGCACACAGTTAAATGGTTAAACAATTCAATTTGATCCATTGATTGGACCATAACAGATACAACGACTCCGAGTCAGAGTGGACCATGGAGTGATGGCATTGAAGAGGCATGGCACGTTTCCCAAATCTTCGGGATTGAAACCTCACCATAAGATGAAGTTTAGTGTCATACCCATGACACTATTTCTATTTGATCAACAATGGGACCCTTACTGTACTGCCTCTCCGAGTCAGAGTTGACCTGGGTTTAAAAGCAATAAAGGGGTACTCTACATTCACCAAAGCTTCAGGACTAGATTGGTTTGATTTGGTTTGGTTTGGTTTGGTTTTATGGCCTATAAACCGTTTTAGGTTATTTAATGCCAAATCCATTTTTATGCATATAAACAGTTCTATTTCAAACAATTCAATTTAGCATAAGTACACAGTTTAAATGACGAAAACAGTTCTCTTTGAAACAATTCAGTTTATTATAAGAACAGTTTTTGTTTGCACGCAGTTAAATGCAAAAACAGCTCTATTTCAAACAATTAAATTTAGCTTAACTAGTCTCTTTGTTTCTATTTAACCTAAAGATCAGGTGCCAGTGTAGGCCTGGGAGTAATGGTAATGAAGGAGTATTCCACATTCCCCAAGATCCTTCATAACTCGACCCTCACTATCAGATTGTTTAGTGTCATATCTAGGACACACGTTGGGGGAGTTTTACTCCTCTGCAGAGATGCAGTCGGTGTATTCTACAACCCTAGCCGACTGGGCCATCCAGGATTAAAGCCTCACCAAGTGGTTTAGTGTCATATCCTGGACACTTGTTGGGATGGGGACGTTTTTACCCCTCTGCTGGAGTACAGTGAGTGTGTTCTACTGCCCCGACTCTTGAACGGTCATTTGAACGAGAATTGGTTAAGATATCAAATTACGAGATTATATCGATTTTTCTGAAATTCTCTGTATATGTAATGAATAAGAATTAATAATATACAAATTCAGATAAAATTTCGAATAAGAAAAAGCTATTTCCACGGCAGAAGATAATAATTTACAATATACAAAGATAATAATATACAAATTTAGACACAAGTTCGAATACTACTTAATAAGACACAAGTTCGGATAGCAAAAGCTATTTCCACGGCAGAAGACGCGGATAATTGGGGAAATTTTGGAAGAATTAAAAGAGAAACAATAAATGTTGAGAATCATCTTCAGCCTGGTTGGATTTCGAACAGGTTTCTCGTGGGAAATCAATTAAAACATGAATGGGTTGGTTGATTTTGTGTTACTTCTCTCTCTCTCTCTCTCTCTCCTCACCTCTCTCTCTCTCTCTCTACACACACACATACCCACACATATAAAAAAACAGAATCGTTATTGTATAATACACTGTTTCCGTCCATCCGTAAATGATACATTCATTTAATATTAACGAAAAAGTAGATTACCCAGGGCAATGGCATCTCAGTCCCTCTTCAAATTACTTCCTTTGGGACAAAACACACTTTTTTTTTGCATCCTCTCACTTTTGAAAACAGTTCTCTTTCGGGATTACCATCAGGTGCTTCATCACGTTCACTGATCTGCGTCATTCTTAATCTCGTCCACTGTCTGGGTTATTCTCCATTCAATCTAGAATACATAAAGGTCAAAAATGGGATTCTAAATGGACTGACTGAATTTTGGTAATTTCCCAAAAATCTGTGGACTCCACAGATTTAATAGTGTCACATGGCAAGTTCACTTTAAAAAGTTGGTTGATTGATTGGTTGGTTTTACGGCATGTCATCTCTGATTTGGTTATTTAATACCGATGTCAATCTCCTTTATTTTTGCGAGTAATTACGAGGTGCATACGATAAGTTTCCAGACTTTTTTCGTATGGGCACTTTTATTGATAGTACACACATAAAACTCTAGTCCCCTTCGAAGTAATCTCCTCCGACTGCAATGCACTTGTACCGTTCCAACAACTTCTGGAAAGCCCCATGGAAGTCCTCTTGTGTGAGCGTGTCAATGACCTTCGTCACAGCCTCTTTCCTCTCCTCAGAACGACAGCCTCTGAGCTTAGGGAATAACCAAAAGTCACAGGGATGCTCGATTCATGCAAGATGTTCCAAAAGCAGTCTGAAGCATTCCATACGTTTCTGTGGCATTCTTTCCAAGTTTAAAACACAATTCTATAGCATATCGTTCTTCTAAAGTGTCCTCACGTTCAGATTGCATTTTTGAAATCCACCAGCTGTGACAATCAGGCTTTAGTAAGATGCATTCCAATTGCTGCTGTAGCTGTTCATTTGAACCTGAAATCATAAAAATTGGTCAGTCATCTCATAAAATGTAAAGCAATAACATACTGAATTTTCAAAAGTCTACGACAATATCAAATCATCATCATCATATCGTGCTGGCAGCACGGATATCCCTGACCCTCTCTCGCCACTCCTCCCTATCGTTCATCGCCCCAGGCAGGTCTTCAGGACAACAACCTGTATCCTCACATAGCTGCTGAATGTACGTTCGTGCTGGTCGTCCTGCTTTTGCGCGGCCGTGTGTGGGGATCCATAAGAGTACATCTCTTATGAGTTCATCTCTGCTTCTCCAGCAATGTCCTGCATGTCTGGTTCGCCTAACTTGAATAGATTTCGTGATAGGGGGCAGGTGTCCGTACAGTTGGTGTCTTGTGGGGTGTTGCTGCCAGGACTTGTTCAGGATTGCACGCAGCATTCTTGTGTAATTGCCATCTAGCTTCTTCTCCAGCCGTTTTGTTAGCGTCCATGTAGTGCATCCATATAGCAGTATCGATGTGACCGCTGCCTGGAAGAAACTGCGTTTCATTTTATCGGTTAGGTCTGATTTCCATATAGTCGATAGCCTATTGATAGCTGTCCATGCTTTCGTTAACCTCGTTTCGATGTCCTTTTCGGTTGATTCGACGCTGCTTCCTAGGTACGTGAATTTGTCTACTAGTTTAAGAGGGGTTCCTTCTAGAGTGGAGATGTCCCCTGTTTGGTTATAGCACATATATTCCGTTTTGTGTGCATTAACATGTAGGCCTATGCTTGCTGCTGCTCGTTCCAGGCTATGCAGAAGTGTTTCGGCTTGGTCAGGTGTATTTGCCAGTATCGCTATGTCATCGGCGTAGTCGGCGTCGGTAATTGTTGTTGCGGGATATCTTCTGCTTCTTTTCTTCGTCAGTTCGAAGCCATTCTCTTTGATTTTGTCAATCGATGTTCTAAGTACGTAGTCTAGACAAATGATAAAGAGATACGGAGCCAGCGTGTCCCCTTGTAGTACTCCTGCTACAATGTCGAAGTATTCTGTGTCTCCATCTGGTGATCGTACTTTTACTTTAGTGTTTCTATAGAGAATCGTTATTGCCGCTACGGTTTCTTTAGGTATGCCGTACGCTAGTAGGATTTGTTCCATCTTTCCTCTGTGAATGGAGTCGAAAGCCTTGGTAAAGTCGACAAATATTAATGTCGCTTGTAGGTTCTTTGCCCGTACACCCTCAAGGATTCTGCGGATGGTTAGTATTTGTGAGGTCGTAGATCTATTTCTTCGGAAGCCATTTTGGTTTTTTCTAAGTATGTTGTCGATTTTGGGTTCTATGCGGTTTCGTAGTAGGGCATTGTAGATTTTGGCAGCTATGGATGTAAGTGTTATGCCTCGGTAGTTTTTGGCTAATCCGAGGTCTCCCTTTTTAGGGAAGGGGAGTATGCATCCCTTCGTCCATCTATCTATCGGATTTTGATTGTATACTGCGTTGCAGTGTCGGAGCAGTATGTCGTCGAATTGTCTGGTCTTCCATACTTCCGGGGGAATTTCGTCCAGTCCTGCAGCTTTCCTATTTTTAATTTTTCTGAGAACCGAGTCGAGTTCTCCTTGTGTGAACGGTCCAAGTTTAATGTCTAATTGTTTGCTAATTATTCTGGTGATTGGTTCATGCGTTATTTTTGGTGGGTTTCCAAGTAAGTTTTCGAAGTGCTGTTTCCACAGTTTTATTCTTTCTTGTTGGTTTGCTGCTTTAAGTTTTGCTTTGGTTGTGTTCTTTCTTCTGCTCACTTCGTTTATTGTTTGCCAGGCAATTCTAGATTGTCTATCTTCTACCGAGTCTCTGATCTTATCTATCTGATTTTGAATGTATTCTGTCTGTTCCTTTATATATATGCCTGCTAATTGATATTGTGCCGTTTTTAGTTTTAAGGCATTTGTGTTTGTTGGGTTTTTTCGATAGTTTTTGGAGGCTGTTTTCACTAGTGCACGTTTTTCTCTCACCGCTAAGGTTTCCCATGGGACTCTATATTTAGTTTTAATTTTTGTTGGAATGCATTTTGCTGCTGCCTCAAGGTGTGCATTGACAAAATTTTCGTATTCGTCGTTTGGTGTACTTTTTTCCGTCTTTTCTTGTAGTGTTTCGAATCTGTTTCTCAATTCTAATACGTATTTATCTCTGACCTCTTTGTTGTTTAATAGGGCCCAGTCATAGTGTTTGGTGGTCGCTGTTCGTTTGTCGTTTTTTCGTAGTCTTAACCGTATTTTCGCCGTGACTATTCGGTGATCGGTGGACACACCCTCAAAAGAGGAGTATGCCTCGCAATTCAATGCACTATTCTTCCATTTCTTGTTTATAAGGACGTAGTCTATCTGAGCTTTAGTGTTGTTTGCGTACGTGTATGTCCATATTTTGCCCTCTCTTTTTTGGTAGTTTGTATTGAGGCATGCTAATCTATTTTCTATCATGAAATCTGTTAGATGTTGTCCATTTCTATTTGACGTGTTGTGGAGGCTGTATTTGTTGTTTCCGTTTTTCCCGATTTGTGCATTCATGTCTCCGCCAATGACTAACATTCGCCAATGGCCCGGGAGACCTGGGTTCAATCCCAGGTCGAGTCATACCAAAGACTTTAAAAATGGTACTTGATAACTCCTTGCTTAACACTCAGCATTATAAGGTACGGTTCAAGGGTAAAGTGGAGCAATCCAGGGAATGGAGTAGCGCCCTCCCCTACACCTTGGTGTAGTAGCTATCGAAAAGGGAGCCTTCGGGTCACCCTCGACTATGGTCGCTAACTTTACTTAAAAAATATCAAATACCCATACAAAAATGTTTGGAAACTTATCGTATGCACTTTGTATATGGTTTCAAGAAATTATTTCCATTAAAAGAGGTTAATCTTGTATCAACAATTACAGTAATACGGAATAAAATATTCTGATGTAATACTAAGAATTGGTAAACGATTAAGTATATAATAAAGTTGTCGACCTTAGTCGAGGGCGACAAGAAGGCTCCCTTTGTTATATTTTGACCTTTTGACCCGGCCAAAAATGCTATTCCAAGGTGATGCACCGGAAGGAGGTGACACATTCTAATGGCAGTTATGAGAGAAAATCGCGTGGGCGGAAATTGGCTGATGAAATGGGACGAGCTAAGAAAATTCCCATGGTACACTTATAGACTGATGCACCGGAAGAGAGTGACCTCTGAACTGCATGACAGTTATTTCCGCTAGATGACAATTAAACATTCGATTTCAAACAAAACGAGTGGGCGTCGAACGATTATATAACTCAGTTGAGTTCGACGAGCCAGTTGCCAGTTGAGTTAAGTGCCAGTTGGAGTTGAAGATCGGACGGAGTTGGAGACGAGATGTGGTAAGGAAAGCCACACCCGCCCGAAGGGGCCATCGGGAAGCCCTGATGAATTGGGGTCCAGAGAAGATGCTGATATGATGCAGTAAAGAAAGCCAGCACCCAGCAGAGTGGACCCCAGGGCTCTGTTTGAGCATCAGAAGAACGAGAAAGACACAAGGTTGACGGGCATAACTTTGGGGTCAAAATATTTCAGTTATGTTCGGTCTCCAGCTCCCTCTCACATGCAGACCTTGGGCAACCCTTTTGTACCCTTACAAATAAAGTTGGAGGTACATATATTTGTAAAGAAGTCTTCCTGCCTGCGTCCTTATCATTGCGTCTGTTTATTTATTGCGTCAGTAGGTATCCTGCATGAACAGGCATATGAGAATATAACTCCTTTTCAATAGCTACAACACTGAGGTGTAGGGGAGGGCGCTACTCCTTTCCCTGAATTGCTCCAATTTACCCTTGATACGTACCTAGTTGCTGAGTGTTAAGCAAGCAGCTATTAAGTACCATTTTTAAAGTCTTTGGTATGATGCGACCTTGGATTGAACCCAGGTCTCCCGGACCATTGGTGAACACTCTACCCACCTGGAAATCAGCCTGTAAAGAAATATAATGTTTTTATCATTCCTATCGAATTCTAAGAATCAAATGGTTGGTTGGGTATCTTGTTGATGGTTGGATGGTTGATTGGCTGATTAGTTGATGGGTTGGTTTGGTAGATGATTGGTTGTTTGGTTGGTTAGTTTGTTGTTTTCTTTGTGGGGGTGGTTCGGTGCATGGTAGTTTGTTTCGTTGATTGGTTTGTTGTTTCGTTGGATGGTTGTTGTTTTTTGGGGGATGGTTGGTTGGATGGTAGGTTGTTTCGTTGGTTGGTTTCTTGTTTCGTTGGATGGTTGTTATTTTTTGGTGGGGATGGTTGGTTGAATGGTAGGTTGTTTCGTTGGTTGGTTTATTGTTTCGTTGGATGGTTGTTGTTTTTTTTTTTTTTGGTTGGTTAGATGGTTGTTTTTTTTTTTGTTTTTTTTGGTTGGATGGATGGTTGGTTATTTGGTCGGTTGGTTATTTGGTTGGTTAGTTGTTTCGTTGGTTTGTTTATTGATTGTTTTGTTGGAATACACACACACACACACACACACACACACATATATGTATATATATATATATATATTATCCTTTTATTTTATTTTTCCTATGATTGTATTTTTCTACTGATAATATATATATATATATATATATATATATATTATCAGGTAAAGCATTACTTTTCCAGATGCTGCGGGATTCTTACGACCCATTAGTAAAGAACACCCAGCCTTCCGCAATAACCAGTTTGAAATGGAAGACAGAAATAGTTGTAGAGAATGCAGAATCGGCCCTTTAGACGAAAGAAATAATTGGCTCTGTGGCAAATAGAAGAGCAGGTCTAAGCCTTCATTCAGAGCGTTGGTGGTCCAAGTAATCCGCTATATACAAAAGAAAAATGGAAGTCAGGCGTATTGCTACTGCTGTAGGACAAAGGAAACAGAGGGCATTGACCAAGTTGGAGAATGCAAAAGACAGAGCTGTCACATGGGGCGACCTCAAGCACATGGAACCCAAAAACATAAGTGTTAGTAAAACGTCGTAGACTGCCTTTATAAAAGCAGTCTATGACGTTTTACTAACACCAGTCAACCTTCATACTTGGGGGCTAACTACATCCGACCGATACAGAGCATGTGGGAAAACTGTAAGCCTCAAACATTTTCTCACTGGATGCGTGTATGCTCTAAGAGGCTACACGTGGAGACATAACGAAGTCCTTGAGAAATTTGCCGAGACTACAAAGATATGTTGTGAAACTGCCAATAAACCTCTAAATGATATCACCAATAGAGCAATTCATTTTGTTAAAGAAGAAAATGTTTCTAGACTTTCGCGTAAAAATAAGCACACATCATCATTGCTCGTCGTAACCGATTTAGAACATAATTTCGTATTTCCAACAGAAATTCCGTTGATGACCCAACGTCCAGATATTGTCATTTGGTCCGTTAAATTAAAAAGGTTTTCGTTATTGAGTTAACGGTCCCTTTTAAAGAAAATTTCGAGTAGATACATCAGCGTAAGTTGGGAAAATATGACGATCTACGAGAACAATGTCAGAAATGGCTGCATACCGTTGTATTTCCTATCGAGGTCGGATGCTGAGGTTTCATTACTAACTCAGTCTCTCTATTTTGACTAGTCTTGGACTTTCTCCATCATACAAGAGGAAAGCATGAAAAAATCAAAGATAAGTTTCTAACTGCATCACCGTGGATATGGCAATCCCACAGAGTGACGACAACCAAACAAAGTCTGGTGGTATTGTGAGTTACTGCAGGGGCACTCTGGGATAGTGGTAAACCATGGCTGAACCTAGAATCAGTTTCTGATGAAGGCTTTGCTGGAAGCAATGCTGCTGTAAAAACATCAGTCATTGTATGATACCTATATATATATATATATACAAGCAGATTAGAATGCATAGATAGATAGATAGATAGATAAAGAAATTGGAAGACAGTTTTCAAAGACAAATATAGTTATAGAAAAAATAAAATGAATATATATATATTGAACCCAGGTCTCCCGGACCATTGGTGAATACTCGACCAACTAGGCCAATGAGCCGGTCCAACAGAAATGGAAATTTATAACCCTATGTATATA